>WOVY01009290.1:440000-462500 GCA_013436015.1 Rhipicephalus annulatus | reverse complement strand
TGGATCGGAGGGAATGCCAGTAGCTTCGTCAACACCACTGTACTCGGTGTTAACGTCAGACACACCACCACTAGTTACATACGCACAGCCCTGGAAATTTGCGGTTTCTTGTAGTTTTGGTGGTTTCCTCTGGCGCTTTATTACTGCTTATATAAACAAGCGTGCAGAAATATTCGGCGAAATTCCAGGAACAGCACCGCGCTTAAGTGCCAACCTACCAGGAGAAATTTCTCCTGGTAGGTTCGCCTACTATGTGCTCGCAACAAGGAATTTGGTCTTCGGATTCAGAATGTAGGTCTTCAATGCCACCTGGAAGGCTTCTCGTGGAATAGCAGCAGTCCAGACCTTGAGAACTGCAGTGTTATATTGAGTTTGAATAAGTGCCGGCGATGGCAATGTTTTCCTCGGAGGCATAGCTACTTCGACAGCTCGGCGCGCGGGTCGGCATGTTTACTATTTTGAACTGCTCTTTCACTCAAGCATGCTTGATCGTCGTGTCAGGTGTGAAATACAAATTGCGAAGAGCTTTTTCCAAATAAAAGTTACTTAAATACTGGCTGTATGTCATCTATTGCACTGATTTCTAATTTTTTCTTGATTTGTCTTTGAACCACTTTGGAAGTCCTTCTCGTAACTCCTCGGATAGTTTAAGCTCCAGTCCAAGGAGTTTGTGAGTAAAATGCATCTCCACATATAAATTATACCATTCATGTCCGCTGTACCAGATGTGAGGCTTGAAAGCTCCCCCATTAATACACAGCAGGATTGTGGCTTTAACTCAAACAAGGCAGCGCGTGTGGCCTGTCTATGTTTCTTTAGCGGTTCAAATAAAAGCACAACCGTTTCTGAATATATTCTTACACACAATTTATATGATGTGCAATTACAACAGGCTCATCCATCTAGAATCATCCTCAACCTGAACGCGTAGATATGGCCCATTTATTGCAGATGACAAGGCAGAATTTTTTGTCGGGGAAGGGGCACCACCTTGATCTGAAGGAGGGTGCTGAAAGACAAGTGTGGTCAAGTGTCACTTTTTGCTCTGTAAACAATAGCGAGAAATTAGGGGGGGGGGTGCAAGAACGGTACAGGCCTTGTGTGCCACCAGTTAGCCACACCACTTAGTCATTGCAGGCAAATAAATACTCAGACATTTCTCACGTACAGGTGCGGCCCTTATTTATCACAAAGTAGTATTCATGCAGCTCTCATTTAACTACTTTAGCTAAAATCAGCGTATTTGGAAACGAATTTCCCGCTGTTTCGCATGCGGAGGTAGTAGACGACCCTCCTTCACCAACCCCAAAGCGACAGCAGCGCCGCCGCTGTGCGGGAGACGGGAGGGGGCCGCTCCTCGCCGCTGCGACTGCGTGCGCTTACCCAACTGACTATCTAAAAAACGTTGGGTTCCAATAAGGAGGGAACCCAGATCGTTTGGGTCTGAGTGGTGATCGAACCGGCGTCGTTTGCGTGGTAAGCGAGTGTTCCACCATGCAGCAATGCCCCCGCTTGTAAATGAAGCGAGAATAACTTCGTCTGTGTGCAAATGCAGTGGAGGTTACTTCGATGCTTTAAAAAGACTTTCGTCCTATATACATGCTTAACAATAAAACCTCAAATATTGACCTAAGAATGCTCAATACAAGCACACATTTCCATAGGGAGTCAGAACATGGGATTCTCACATTGACTTTATAGCTTATAGTCAGTCACGAACTACAAAAGGCACACACACAACTGCACCATCAAGGCCATGTAGTGGGTGCATAACAAGTTCGAAAGATTTCATACACTATAAGTCTTGAAGAACGTGCCAGGAACAGATTAATGCTATCACGTTCAACTCTTAAAGGCGAAACATAAGGGTCTCCCAATTTTTTAGTGGTCTCACTATTTGCTTTTTTGCTGCCCTCATCAGCAGTGCCAACTGTTCGCACCTTTACTATCATACACAAGAAAATTTTCAGCAACAAAGTTGTTCAATCCTTGACGAGTTAACTGTAATGATTCTCATCATAAATTAACGCATTTTCTTCAGCCTTGTTTTCCCCTTTGTTTTCCACTGTCAGAGCACGAATTTTCGCAGCAGTGCGTGCAATAATTCCGATCGGTGAGAGGAAGAGTGGAGAAATATAAAAACAAAGAGAAAGAGATGTTCGCTCGGCGAAAAAAATTCTTGGTCAGGCGGGGTTCGAAACAGCAGCATACACCCACACTCCAATTGCGAGCATGATAACCACTCGTCTATACCGGCACGTTAGCCGAAAATAACATATCAATACCATAATCATCAATTAATAAACCTTGAAGGCCCATGTTGGGGTATTACATAAGGGAGGAGCATACAAAAGAAAAAAAAAGAATGCTCAAAAAGTCACTATAAAGCAAAAAAAAGAATTTACAAAGAAACAGAATGAATTGCAAACAGTCAAAATACATGGAAGAATAATGCGATCGAAAAAAAAAGCAAGCAGAAATTCACAGGAAGCTCAATCTGTTACGCAAGAGCACTCAATAAACTAGTACGTTACGGAATTTTATGGGGTCACGTACAATCACAACACGGTGAGTTAAACTATTTCGTTCTGCAAAGGCTAATGGCAAAAAGGAGTTGTTCAACAAATAAGTAGAGTCATAAATATTTTGAAGACTGAGGGAGTTTGACAAGCATCGTATGTGTGGTTTGACGGGAGAATAAGCATGTCACGTAACGTAAGTGTGGAAAGTTGTAATAGAGCTTATGAAAGAAGCATAGGCGGGAGATTTTTCTGCGAAGTGCTGGTGATTTAATGTCCAAAGACGTTTTGATATTTGTGACAATGAGCCGATGTCCACGTAATAAAGAAGGCTGCACGGTTTTGGACAGCTTCAATTAGTGTAACACGGTACGCTCGATGTGGGTTCCATATTGCCGATGCGAATTCCAGTTTAGTGCGGGTAAATGTATCGTATGCCAATTTTAGGATCCCAGGTGGTGATTATGATAGTGACCGTTGAATCAATCCCAAGAATTTGTTAGTGTCGGCTACCAGATTATGAATATGTTCGGACAGTGTAAGCTTGGTTGTGATGGAAATCGCGAGGTAGCTGTATGATTGAACCAGCTCAATACGAAGAGAATGCAAAAAGAGTAGTAGTAGGGTATGAGATAGTGCTTCCGTGATACGTGCATGAATTTACATTTTTGGCGTTTAGTGGCATGAACCGGTGATCACACAATTTTTAAATTGTAGCGACGTCACATAGCAAAAGCATCTGATCGTTATGTGTGGTAACGCGGTGGTACAGAAAGCAATCATCGGCAAAGAGCCGGATGGTTGATACAATATCGATGGGCAGGTCAGTGATAAAAATTAACAAAAAGAGTCCGAGGACTAAACCATGCGGTAGTCCAGATAATCCTTCGGTGACCTTAGACTGATGGGGCCCGACCACTGTGAAGTGCAATCTGCCACTTAGGAAACAAGGGACCCATGACGTGATTAGTGGATGAATGCATAAGCTGTTTACTTTGACCACTAGTCGTTGATGAGGTACATAGTCAAATGTTTAAAAAAATTCTAGGTAAAGGACGTCTGTTTGGAGGAGAGAATGAAGGTTCAAATGAAGGTCGGTGGTGAATTCAAATAGTTGGGCTTCACATTGCGTCTTAAGTGGAAGCCACACTGATTATTGAAAAAAAAGGAGTTAGCT
Organism: Rhipicephalus annulatus; assembly: GCA_013436015.1. NCBI lineage: Eukaryota > Metazoa > Arthropoda > Arachnida > Ixodida > Ixodidae > Rhipicephalus > Rhipicephalus annulatus. Next base: position 458,804 of record WOVY01009290.1, on the reverse strand, counting down.
TCAAGAAGAGAGGCAGCATGTAAGTAGATAATGTGTTCGAGAAGTTTGCAGGTGATAAAAGTGAGTGATACCGGGCGATAACTTAAAGAATTCATTTTGACACCACTTCTAAATACCGGGTAAACCTTAACTTCCAGTCGTTCGGAATAGTACCGGTTCATGTGGACTGCAAGAAATTAATTCGTAAGAATTTACTTGTGACCCTTTAGTGCCTTTGATTGCCATAGCGGTGATGTTATCCGGACCGAGGGCACTGGATACCTTAATTTGTCAATCAAAGCCGAGATGCCCACATGTGTGACATCAATTGAAGGCATCGTGGGAAAGCAGAAGTCATGAAGCGTGACGCTGTTTAAGTTGGGATCTTGGGTGAATACAGAAGAAAAATAAGAATTCATGACATCAGATGAATTTTCAGTGGGGACAGTTGATCCGTCAGGGTATGATAGAGTTGTTTTGTGCGAAGCGCCATTGTTGGTTAGTAGAAGTTTCCAAAGTTTTTGTGGGTTATCATGAAGGGTACCATAAAAATCATCATGAAAAATGGTTTTCTTTGATTGCCGCAGCAAATTATTGTGCTCTCAGAGGCATCCGAAATACTTTTTCTATTAAAAATGACTGTATGAGAGTTTTGCAGTCTGGAAAAGGCGATTCTTTTTGTTATCGAGCTTCCTGAGGGAGTTAATGAACCGTGTTTTGTCAGCGCCACCCTGAATACGGACAAGTGGCACATATTTGTCATCAAGATACGGCAATTTTTGGATATAAGAAACCATTTGCATTCAAAATTTTGCATGGAAGCGAATTCCTCGAAATGCACAAGAAAAGTATTCGATTCCTAATTGATTTTTGAGAAGTATCCTTTTTTGTAATTACCGACATATTTTGTTGAAGGCCGACTAATGGGTACCTGAAAGTTTAGGTCAAATAACAATATTTTGTAGTCATTCAGGCCGTCAGTACACATAACCGACTGGTGTCCGGGCTCGAAAGAATAATACAACAGCGAGTCGGTGTTCATAAGATTTGTGTGAAAATAAAAGGTCAAGAAATTGCCCTGATAAGTAAGACAATGCTTCTACTTTATCCCAGCTAATGTCAACAAAGCTAAAATTAACGCAGGAGCGGAATTTACTTTTGGAAAATTTAGCAAATAGGTGCAAGATAACTTTATAGTGTAGTACGCCAAAGGAGTGGGAAAATAAGACAGAAGAGGAGAGCAGTGGGGGTTAGCAGAAAGGGCAAAGGTGCAGGAGAGCATGGCCTAGGAGAAATAGAGAAACAAGAAGTTATATGTACACAGAAAAAAATATAGAATTAACACAGAGGTGAGAGGAAACGTAAGATGAGAAAAAAAAGACAGCGAATGATAGAGAGAAATGAAAGCCAACCAGGTCCACTGTTTAGTAAGGCTTGGCACCCGCAGCGTTAAGCTATATCGAACTCGGAAGGGGCAGTATGCCGTCGGGAGCTCCAGAAGTGACTTTTTTGTTTTCTTTCTTTTTTGCGATAACGGCAACCATTGTCGTAGAACAGCGTATTACTGTGTAACCACCTGTCGGCATCTCCTGAAGTAATTTATGGGCAGCTGACATGCAAAGTATTCAAGATAGGTACTTGTAGTTGCCGCACTGGTCGTAAATTGTGTAAAAATGATAAGAATATGTATAAGGGAAAAAAGCAGTACGTCTTTGAGCGTTATTTTTTTTAACAACGCCACTGCTTATTCTCTTGGCTCATGCAGGTAAGTGATGGTCGTGGAACTCGCCCGCTGATAACATTATCCTTCAGGGCCTCCTCATTTTTTAGTCGCACGGCTTCAAGTTGGTGTGATAGCTAGCCAGGGGCACATATGGATCAAACGACTAGCGATGTAATTTTTTATCCCTTCTGCAGTGAAAACAGTAAGCTAGCAGACGATCTGTGTCCCTGTTGTGTGATAGACATTGTGTAAGCTCGACTACACAGAATCAGCATTATTTATCTCAATAATGCATTCATATGTGTTGGTGTATTTAAATCTTATAGATACTTTTAATTTCAATTGTGTTATGTGACCATTTTACTTAATATATTTACAAGGGTCAGCACTGATAATTTGAATTATGCGCGCTAAGTGCACCGTTCGGTGATACCGGTGGCATCATCGCAAAAGTGACCACTACTGTCCCAGCGATTTGCTGTGAAGACGGCACACTGCTTCATTCCACCATAGTTACACCATACCATAATATTGTTACGTACAATCCAAATGGTGTACGAATAACTGGTTATTGGGGCGAACTTGTGCCCGAAAAGTAAAGGAAAGTGTAGCGGCGTCGCTAACAGGCGATCAGCAAAAAGGGATCAATCTCCGAGAAACCCTCGAGCGGTGCACCACTTCTTTTTTATCAAAATCCCGTGCTGAGGAGGCACACGCCGTCACGGCCTTTTCTTGTTTGATCATCAAGCCGCTGATATCTTGGGGGGCGCAAGAACTAGCGCGCGTAGTTTGAATACTGCGTTTGCCTTGCGTCATTATTCCTCCTCCAAAAACGCATCGTCCCGATGCAAAAAAGCAGTGTTGCTGAGATGGTCCGAATGCGTGGTTTCCATCGGAGAAATAGGTATTCCTCATAATCGGGTGTGTATAGTTCGATATTCATTGCCTGTCATAGTATGGCTTCTTTCTGACTACATGCACGATTTCTGTGCTCCTTCGGCATCTTGATGAAGTCACTTGTCCTTCCAGTGACACCTCGTAGTTCAAGGAGCTGACGCGACGAAGGACTCGGTAAGGGCCGAAATAGCGGCGCACGAGCTTTTCGGAAAGGCCAGGCGTCCGCACCGGAGTCCAAAGCCAAACTCGGTCGCCTGGTGCGTAGTCCACTCCTCTCCGACGAAGGTTGTAACGGTTTGCATCCACGCGTTGTTGTTGTTTTATGTGATGTCGCGCCAACTGCCGTGCTTCTTCGGCTCGCTGAATGAATTCGCTGAGGTCAGGCTTGTGCTCTGTATTGTCGCCTACAGGCAGCATTGCATCTAATGGTGTGGTAACTACTCGACCTTAGACTAGCTGGAATGGCGTCACTATAGTAGTCTCCTGCACAGCAGTATTGTAAGCGAAAGTGGCGTACGGCAGTATCTTGTCCCACGTACGGTGCTCCAAGTCAACGTAAATGGACAACATATCGGTTAGAGTTCTGTTGAGTCGCTCGGTTAGCCCATTCGTTTGGGGGTGGTAAGCCGTTGCTTTCCTATGACTTGTGTGGGTAAGTTTCATAATGGACTGCGTCAGATTGGCTGTGAATGCAGTTCCTCGATCCGTGATAACCACCTTTGGGGCACCATGCCGTAGTGCAATGTTAGTGACGAAAAATTCAGCTACTTCTATAGCCGTGCCCCTGGTGAGAGAGGCTGACTTGGCATACCGGGTTAAGTAGTCTGTCGCCACTACTATTCATCGGTTGCCCATTGATGACGTAGGAAATGGACCAAGTAGATCCATTCCTACTTGTTCAAACGGAGACTCAGGTGGTTTGATTGGTTGGAGAAATCCTGCAGGTTTCAATGGAGGCGTTTTGCGTCTCTGGCAATCTCTACATGTCCTTACACAATGCTTTACAGCATCCAGTAACTTTGGCCAGTAGTACTTGGCGCGGATGCGAGCCAGTGTTCTACTCACTCCGAGGTGTCCTGCTGCTGGGTCGTCGTGGCAGGCTTCCAGGATTTCGGGTCGCAAGGCCGAAGGAACGACGAGTAGGAATTTCGTCTTGCTGTGCACGAAGTTTCTCTTGTATAAAACGTTATTTCTCATGAGGTACGAGGACAATCCCCGGACGAACACTCGAGGAACACGCACGGGTTGCCCTTCCAGATGCTTGATCAGTTTAAGCAGCTCCGCGTCAGATCGCTGATATTCAGTCATGTCTGCTGTGCTGACGGCCCCAAGAAACGGAAAGTCGTCTTCATCTTCCACAGGTGCAGATTCCATGGGTGCGCGTGACAGGCAATCAGCATCGCTGTGCTTGCGACCCGACTTGTATACGACTGTTATGTCGTATTCTTGCAACCTGAGGCTCCATCTAGCAAGTCGCCCAGAAGGGTTCCTTAGGCCTGCGAGCCAGCACAACGAGTGATGGTCGCTCACTGCTCAAAATGGTCTACCATATAAGTACGGTCGGAATTTCTGTATGGCCCATATTACCGCCAGACATTCTTTTTCCGTCGCTGAATAATTTATTTCAGCTCTCAAAAGAGTGCGACTAGCATATGCGACCACTCTTTCCTCTCCGTTTTGCAGCTGCACAAGGACGGTGCCTAGTCCCGAATTGCTTGCGTCCGTGTGAATCTCTGTTTTGGCTTCTTCGCGGAAATGTGCCAGGACGGGGTGGTGTAGGAGTCGTTGTCGTAGCTCATTGAACGCCTCTTCTTGGTCGCTTGTCCAGGTGAAAAGCGTGTCTTCTTTCGTCAGTCGGGTTAGAGGCTCCGCAATCTTCGAAAAATCTTTGATGAATCTTCTGTAATAGGTACAAAGTCCTAAGAATTGTCTCACAGCCCTTTTATCGGTCGGTCTAGAAAACTTTTCTAGAGCTGCTGTCTTTTCGGGGTCAGGACGAAGGTCTTCAGAGCTAACCACATGAGCGAGGAAAAGCAGTTCATGAAAACCAAAATGGCACTTTTGGGGTTTTATCGTCAGCCCTGCTGAACTAATCGCTTCGAGCACAGTCCGTAGTCGTTCCACATGCTGATCGAAGGTGGCCGAAAAGATCACGACGTCATCGAGATAAGCAAGACAGGACTGCCATTTTAACCCGGACAGCACAGTATCCATCATCCGCTGAAATGTGGCGGGCGCGGAACACAGGCCAAATGGGAGTACCTTGAACTCGTATAACCCATCTGGGGTCATGAAAGCAGTTTTCTCGCGATCTCGTTCGTCCACCTCTATCTGCCAGTATCCGCTCTTGAGGTCTAGAGAGGAGAAGAATTTCACGTCTCGTAGTCTGTCAAGGGTGTCATCGATCCTGGGAAGGGGATAGACATCCCGCTTTGTGACGACGTTCAATTTTCGGTAATCAACGCAGAAGCGCAAGGTCTGGTCCTTTTTCTTTACCAGTACTACAAGTGAGGCCCATGGGCTGGCCGACGGTTGAATTACGTCGTCCCTGAGTATTTCTTCAACTTGGCATCTGATTACTTCTCTCTCTTTTGGTGACACTCGGTACGGGGGCTGGCAAATAGGTCTAACAGATTGATCGATTATGATGCGGTGTTTGATGATAGATGTTCTTTGCACTTTCGATGACGTGGAAAAACATGAGGCGTATTCCCGTATAAGGCTCTCGATTTTTTGTTTCTGGTTCGGTGATAGGGCTGCTTCGATGTGGATAGATGCGAGTATGGAATCTATACCGTCAGGGTGCAGTGGTGCAGTCTCGGAAAAATTCAAATCCGTAATCGGAACGTAATCGTGCAAGTGACCAACCACAGTTCCCTTCGCAAGGTGCTGCACCTCATTTCGGAAATTTGTCAAGAAGACACTCGTACACCCATCATGCAGTCGTACAATACCTCTTGCTGCACAGATCCCTTTCTCGAGTAATAGCCCAGTATTGCTTTCTGCCATTCGTTCATAGTCGTTGTACACATTGCTTTTTACGGTGACAACGATGACGGATCTTGCAGGTACTGTTACATCATCACCGGCAATTTGGAGCGCATCGAATCGTTATTCACTCTCGAATGCCGCGATGGCGTGTTTCGTCGAGAACGAGACGCACGTTTCCTGCAAAATTATCACTGCACCATTGGCCTGCAAAAAGTCCATTCCGATAATTACATCTCTTGAACACTCCGACAGGACAATGAAGCTGGCGACGTAGGTGAAGCCGCGTATCCCGACTCTAGAGGTACACATGCCTGCCGGATCGATAAGGTGTCCTCCGGCGGTTCGCACTTGTGGTTCTATCCAAGGGGTCAGCACTTTTTTCAGCGTTCTGGCAAGTCCCCTGCTCATGACGGAATAGTCTGCACCTGTGTCTACCAAAGCGTTCGTTTCGTAGCCGTCTATAATTACCGACAAATCAGAAGCGATGTTACCATTTCCGTACGTAGTCTCGTGTCCATCATCACATTTTGAAATCGGCACTGAGGGTTGTTTTCTTGCGTCGGCAGCGGCCCAACCTCCTCAGGTCGCCGATTCTAGTTTTCCCGAAGCGGGCTTTGGGGAAGTCGCCTCGGAGAGTTTGAAGATGGGCGCGGACTTGGTGACCGATACCTCAGTGGCGCTGTCGACCGAGACTGATGCTGCTGCGAGGAGTGAGCACCTTGACGCGTTGAGAAGTACTCCTCGATTTCAAAAGGTCGCTCCCCATTCCGTGGACAGGCAGCGTTTACGGGAAAACCCCGAAGTCCAGCTCGGCGATATTCACACATCCGGTAAAGATGGCCAGCTTCGCCGCAGTGGTAACAAAGCGAAATTCGATCTGGAGTGCGCCATATATCAGCTTTTCGGATCCTAGTCTCGGCTGGGGACAGCGTAAATCGAGGTTTCGGCAGATGCGTGCTTGCTGCGGCGAAATAAGGTCCAGGAGCGGTGAAATGAGGTCCAGGGGCGACGAAATGAGGTACAGGGGCACTTCTCAATACCTCGGCGTACGAGACTGCGGGCTGCATCGGAACCGACGCTTGAACAGGCTGGGCTTGTGGCTGCTGCTCACTGACTGCCTGTCTCACCTCGTCCAGAACAACTTCCGCTAATGACGAGACCATTGAGGGGTTGCCGTTTAGCTTCTGGAGCTCTTCCCGAACCACCGATCGAATGAGCTCTCGTAATACGTCGATGCCATTTCCGAAGACTGCTGACACCGCGTATACGGATGCGACATTAACATCTCGATTGTAGTGCCTCGCTCGCTGTTGCAGAGTCTTTTCAACCGCTGTCGCCTCGGTGCGAAATTCAGTGACGTTCTGCGGAGGACATCGGAGCAAACCAGCGAAAATCTCCTGCTTCCCCCCACGCATCAGGTGCCGAAGTTTCTTGTCCTCGCTCATATTTTGATCAGACCGGCGGAATAACCGGCACATGTTTTCCACATAGATTGCGACGCTTTCATTGTTGCGCTGGTTTCTTGCTTGCAAGGCAGCTTCAGCTCTTTCCTTGTGGTCTGTACTCGGGTATGTGGCCAGTAGCTACCGTCGGGAATCATCCCACGATTGAATGGTACCTTCATGGTTTTCAAACCACGTTCGTGCGCTGTCCTGCGATGCGAAATAAACTCGGCGGAGCTTCCGTTCTTCGGTCCATCCGTTGCAGTTGGCGACGCGCTCAAAACCCTCCAGCCAATCCTTGGCGTCTTCATGAGGATCGCCATGAAAAGGGTCCGGCGTCCGTGGCTCATCGACAACGACGTGCGTGGCAGCGACTGGAGACGAAATGGCATGTGCGGCAGCGGTTGGAGACGATATTTCGGTACTGTCACCAGAGACAGCTGGAGACACTCTGGGCTCTGGTGGCGGGGGAAATTCCGGCGGCTCACCACGTAGACGACGGCTGGAGCGCTGATGGACTGGCGTGAGTTGGTTCGACTGCTCGTGGTTCCGGGCTGCTTCCTCGAAGTCCAACCGGGTTTGGGGTCATTATCCGGCTCCTCCACCAGAATTGTTACGTACAATCCAAATGGTGTACGAATAACTGTTTATTGGGGCGAGCTTGATCCTGAAAAGTAAAGGAAAATGTAGCGGCGTCTCTAACAGGCGATCAGCAAAAAGGGATCAATCTCCCAGAAACCCTCGAGCGGTGCACCACTTCTTTTTCATCAAAATTCCGCGCTGAGGAGGCAGGCGCCGTCACGGCCTTTTTTTGTTTGATCATCAAGCCGCTGATATCTTGGGGGGCGCACGAACTAGCGCGCGTAGTTTGAATACTGCGTTTGCTTTGCGTCAATGTAGTTACACCATAGTACACCATAACTAAGCTGCTTTTTTCTTACTTTCTTATCACAAATAGATCAGTTACATCTTTGTTCTGAAATTATTTGCGTTTTTGTGAAATTTCCTTGCCAGTACGTTGGTACATTTTGAGTCCTGATACGTGTTTGCCAGGCCATCGTTAGTGCCTAAAACTCTGGCTTGCCTGCCTATTTTCGGCACTGGAAATGCAATTTTTAGTGCCCAGAAATACGATTTGTAGTAATAACAATCATGGGTGAATGATTTGTACAGAGAGGGAGAGAAAAAAAAGAAGAAAACAAAATATAAATTCTGGGCGAAAGAATTTCTTGTCGACGCAGCATTAAAACCTTTATACCCTCAATCTGAAGCTGAGTGCCATGCATACCCCTAATTGTACGAGAGGGCACAGCATACCATATTTGCGTCATTGTATAGATATGGTAGGTAATGTAACACAGAAGGGAAAGAAAAATGAAGGTAAGGACAGATTTGTAGTGGGGAACATTGAAGAGGGCGAAGGAACAAAGCAAAGAGAAGAAACCATCGATCAGAAAGCACTTGCTTGTGATACGCTACGTATATGTGCCACACCTAACGCCCTCCCCACCACACACACAGCTTGAACTGTATCATCGCTTTGGACTGTTTAGTAATGAAGTGTGCGGCAAACCACAACTGAAATTGTGACATATATTTTGCTAATGCCTAAATACACCTTCCTGTGTCCCATGAAGTTATATGCGCAGTATTTTTGCCACCTTTGAGCCACCACTGTTTAATACAGGACCAAATAAATAAATGAAAACATCGCTAAGGTAAATAACTGATACCGTGATAATTAGTACAATAGTAAGCAAAAATATTTGAAACGACAATCTCCATCTAAACATCCTTCTTGCATTTGCTCAGTCATTTATATCCAGTTGTCTTCAAGACGCACTTCAAACTTTTCATTGCAGCTTTATAAACAAAGGAGCTTGAGTTACGCAGTAACATTTTCACTTGCTCGATATGAAATGAAAACACCTCAAGAATTGTTCTTTTGTAGATGTCGGCTCAATCAATAAGAACGTCTATTCTTTAGATATAGAGTGAAGTAAGCACTGACACATGATGACATTTGCGTATTATTCGTACTGGTGGGAATGTAACTTTTTAAAGCAGCATTTTAAACAGAGGAGTTTGAGTTACGCAATAACATTTTCAGTTACTCAATATGGAATGTAAATACCACAAGAATGGTGCTTCTGTAGATGGCGCCTAAATCAATAAGAACGTCTCTTCTTTGGATATATAGTGAAGTAAGCACTGATGCATGACGACCTCTGCGCATTATACGTACTGGTGGAAATTTTGGTAGCCATCGATGCAGTTGACGGCCTCGTAACTGAACTGCTGCTTTTCTCTGGGTCTGTAGGTTGGGCGAAACAGAGTACAGATTATCATAGCAATGACACTAATACGAAAAAATAGTGCGATCGTTGGTGTGTCATCTATCTATATATTTATTTATTTCGTTACGATGATTGTTATTTGTATTAATTCACTTGTTACTGCAAACCTATCTTCAAGGAAAAAATGAGAGTTTGCTAATATATGTTCTGTGATATAATGTAAATACTGAACAAACTAGAGTATAAAGGAACAATGTCACTGACGACTAAACAATGATGGCGAACTTCAAATGAGCCAAATGTCAAGAATACTGCGAAATTCGGTGTACAAACGTGTAATATTATAAATTACGATTCGTCTCGGCAAACTTTGAGTTTACGACACATGCGTTCTCCTAACATGTGTAGCGGGTGTCATTTCACTTCAGAACTACGGGAGCAGTTATTGGAGAGGCAGCTTTCGCTCCCACTTAATAAACCTTTCTTTTCGGGGTAGCTGTGCTTTCTTCGCTGTTGTCTCGCTCGTTTGCTCTGTGACCAAGTGTCCCGTGAACTATGCGCGCACCGTGAAACTGTTCCTACTGAAGAATAAGCGTAAGCCTATGCTATGCAAAATTAAAAAAAAACCTTGTTTGTTAGATAATATCTATATCTATATAAGAAATAATTAGCGCACCCGCACACGGCCCGAAGACGCAAGAACACATCCACGCACCCGAGCATTGTACGCGTTTTCTGCCTAGGTTTGTGCGTAGATAAATGTTAGGCACATATTGTGTGCCTCTGACCTGTGAAGTCAGATCACTCTCACTTTTGCTTTAGCGAGTTCTATGCGTTGTTCTACCAAAACACAGGGTTGAATCTTGTATTTCGTAACCTTAACCTTTTACATAATGCTTCAGTTTATTTCAGTTTATTTTTCGATTTAGGTATTTTAAAATAATTTTTTGGTTTATAGAACTCAAAAAATAAAAAGCTTCTGCGTCTAGCTTAGCTAAGGCAATACATAAGCGTGAACGAAGAAGTCTTGCGAAACTCTCTGAGCAGCGGTCCGAAGTTAAAGAACTTGTCACGTTTTCTTAAGCTTATTTAGGTCAACCAGTGAAGGACTAAAGAGGTTATTATCTAGAATTTTGATCGTCAAAGTGGTTTTATGTCTTACATTCAAGTTGGCAAATTGCTTTTAGCGTACGTAATTCTGGAAATGAATGAACTCTGATGACCAGAAGCTTGAAACAACGTAGAGCCGGAAAGCTGGGCTTTGAAACAACTTGCATCTCTGGCATAAAAAAATAGTCGAGAAATACGTGTCTGGAATATTCCGCTTTACAACAGTAGCCGCGATGTTACGCGGTGCTTAAGAAACAACATTATTAGTCATGCAATACAAGGTAAAGTTTTTTTACTGCTTTGAAACAGAGCACAGGAGAGCTGAAAGAAAACTTCATGGTGGTTGGTCCTAGAAGAAGATAGTTGTGGAATAGGTAGGTCTTTGATAATCTTGAAAATAATGGCTTGATGTCAAAGTACAAAAACAAAACATGAAAAGCAAGTAATTCACTAGGCAAGGCCGTAAATTAACGGTGAGCGATTCATGCGGATGAGAGAAAAAAAGCTAACACCGAACCTATTTTGTCGCACGAGGGAATCGTTTTGGCTAACATCACTGGTGAAAACCCAGTACATGGTGACAAGACAAGCACATGTACAAATGAGAGCCCCGCTATCACTTAAAGCAGTCCATCGTCGACTTCTGGGTGTAGTGAATTGAAATATTCAGTAATTTTTTAAGGAATTCCCATAACAGTGAGCTCTTTGTGTAGATTTGATGCGAAAGATGAGAAAGAGAATAACAAATACTTACTTTGGTTGGTAGTAGCTGCTGTCAACAGAGAGCACAATCGGCAATGAAAGGTTTACTCGGGAAGAAAAAGTTATGTTAAATAGCGATTACTCCTGCATAAATATGTAATGATGAACAAGTGTGTGATATTTACTCGTGAAAGACTTGTAAATATAAGAAAAAAAATCAACATCCGCTCTCGCTTGCGTTACTGACACAACACATCCGCAATTAGGCCAGATGCGACTGTGTTAGTAAACGCACACTGTGGTGTATTAAGGCTGCTAAAACAGTTCACGAGGTCTCGTGATGTTGTGATGTTGTAGTTACCCAGAACTTTGAGCGCAAGCCGGGCATGCCGTTGCATGCACAAAAGGCCGTAATAAATTAGTATTAACGAAAGAAGGCAAGCAAATGGATTAAATAATCACTTACTTGGTTAAAGGACAAGCAATACGTATACTGTTGATAAACGACCGATGATCTCCTGTCTTGTAAAGTGATGCAAGAACTGTCATCTATTATGACGTGTGCTTGTGAAATCCTAAAATTTAGAGCCCCTTGCATACGTCAAGAAAGTTTGTCAAAAGGTCTCTCTACTTGACGTAATGAAACATACAGGCCCTTATTCCGTAGCATACTCATATTCTGTGTTCGAGACATTTTTTTGTTGACTGTTGTGCTGGTAATTTATTTATATATATATATATATATATATATATATATATATATATATATATATATATATATAATATGGTCATTCACTTTCCACCAACGTAGTTTGGTAGATTTATTAAGGTGTACTTTTGTTTGGCGAGGCATATGCCACAGGGTTTGGGGACAGTTTTGTCTGTCTTGTTTGCTCAAGTGAAAGAAAGCGTGGATGTGTTTTCGTTTCCAGTCTCCAGTTGCCCCGAGAACTGGTAGTTGGTTTGAATCTGGCGCATTTTTTCTATATTTAATATTCAGAGGAATCGGTATCCCTGCGCTCTTACTTGAAAATGGCTGGAAGCCAACCTTTCATAAGAACCCCGAACGCAAGTGCTTTAAGCGTCTCCTGTTGCTTCACGGGCCGTTTCGCAACTGAGGCCGACGCGAACTCGGCATGTCGTGAGCACTCTCCGCTATCTTTTCGACCATGTTGAACGTGCGTGCCAGTATTCAGAACGAATTGAACGAAGGCACAAGTGTTGAACAAGACAATGTCAGTAGACGACGGATGCTTGAAGTGATGCGAAAAAAAATTGCCCGCAGCTTCCCTCGGGGGAACACTGAGGAGGATGCGGAGCATATAATTGGTTAACGGGGTGTTAAAGTGCGACTTACTTGGGTCGATGGCTAAATTGGTTAACGTGGTTGTGAAATGGGGTGTTAAATTGCGACTTACTTGGGTCGATGGCTAAATTGGTTAACGTGGTTGTAGGAGGGGGTGTTAAATGAGTGAACACGTACACACGTATGCGAAAGGGCGGCGCTGGTCGAAGGGACGTCGATCATTGTGTTTGTGGATTCGTTGGAATTCATTTCACCGCGACCTTGGACGTCGACGCGCCGTACAAACCAACCGACGAGCGGCAACTGAGCGAGCGAGCGCCGACCTTGAGTATATATACAGCGCGACGGCGCATGCGCTGTCAGCTGTCGAATGTTCTCGAAGGAGGAGCGCGCGCGGCACAGATGGTGGGCGACGGCGCGACGGCGCATGCGCGCGCGTCAGCTGTCGAATGTTCGAGAAGCGGTGAGGATGGCGCGGACGGCGCACTACAAGGCGCGAGTATAAGATGCTTCCGCATCTAATAGTTGAACAGGAAATGTCGTCGTCTCTTCACCAAACCAAGAACTGCATTGGTAGCGCACCTGTGACGAAGAGATACGAACAAGTGGTGAACATGTGATTAAGATCAAGTCCCGAGAGTGAAAATGTTTGGCTGTAATGCTGAAACGCCATAAACTAGAATGTGAACGACTGTAATAAGAAATGTTACGGTATACCATGCACATAATAAAGTGCATATTACTAAATGGTAAGCAGGTGATGGGAAGCTATTCAGAGCTTCTCTGATCTGAAACTTCGTGAGAAATATCACTCTGGCAATTATACTCAGCGTGCTGGTGACGTGCGCACACTTGCAGTTTACTTACGCAGCACCACTTTTGTTCACGTTGTGTGACGTTTGCGTTGGTCACTGAAGCCTACAATCGCCATCACTATGTATTGACGCAGTCCGTCAATCACCGTGAAGTACCATGACTAAAGCGGCGTTGTCGTGCTCATTTGCGAGAAAAAATGTATAGGAGAAACACTAAATATTTTCCTATTCACAAATTTAGTGCTCTTGAAATGGGGTTTATTGGTTCAAGTGCCGAACTTGAACAGGAGGCTTACGGACGCTGAGAGCGGCGGTGACAACCGGAACACGAATCTCAGCGCGGATTACGGCTCGCGCTCGCCTCTTCATGCCAGGGTCGTGCTTCACTGCGTCATATCGCCCTCCTTCCTCCTTACACTCTCAAATTTTACAGCTTCTAAATGAGGACAATGAGGCAGTAATACACAGAGTACAAAGGTGACTACTCAAGTAAATTTTGTGTTTTGTTAAGTCAAACTTGTTATATCCTAATGATTGCTTTATTACGACACTCATCGACGAATCAGCACAGTGCCATTTTACGGCACTCCAGTGTCTAAATTGTTTGGCGATTCGGACCGTACTACAGTCAGCATTGTAATAGAGCAAAGCTTCATTGTATATTCATGGTTGTATAAAGTCACTTAGGATGACTGCCAGATGGGCGTGTCGGTAAAGGTTGATGATGAAAGAAGCGCTAAAAATACACACACTCAGAGAGGACACAGACATGCGCGAAAGTCACTGAAATTTAAATGCTCTAACAAATGCGAAGCATTTCTTTGCGCACTGCAAGCACTTTTGTGGCCAGCCAGCCGGCCGGCCGGCCTGCCTGCCTGCCTGCCTGCCTGCCTGCCTGCCTGCCTGCCTGCCTGCCCTGCCCTGCCCGGCTCTGCCTACCCTGCCTACCCTGCCCTGCCCTGCCTACCTCTCCTACCCTGCCTGCTCTGCCCTGCCCTGCCCTGCCCTGCCCTGCCCGCCCGCCCGCCTGCCTGCCCTGCCCTACCTGCCTGCCTGCCTGCCTGCCTGCCTCTCGGGGCATCTGCGCAAGTAGACGTTTGGGGTGTGGCAACACCAAGGATGCGAACCTATGGGGCGGTGTCGACTACCTCTCATGCGTCGCCGTGCGCGGCTTAGACGTGTTTGTGGAAAAGGGGATCCGGGGAATTGAGCTAACGCTGGTTAATTCGACCTTTAAGGCCTCCCGGCAGAGGCAACACATCTCTTTGTCCCCGGTTTGACGTAGACAGCGCCCCCGGGCTGACCCACCCAGGGGGATGCGGCCGTCGCCTTTGCCTGCCTCGCTCTCTTCTCAACTTTGTCTTTCTCTTTCACTCTTTTATCTTTCCTCTCTATTTCTCTCTTTTGTTTACTTCCGATCTCTCCTGGTTCTTTTCGATTTTTCCTGGATCTTTCCTAGTCTTGGCCATTTCATAATAGGTTATAGCAGCGCTGTACAGCGGCCGTTGACAGGATTTGCCTAGCATATACTGCTATGACCCCTGGTTGGGCTCTGTAGTGGGTGGCTGACACACTGCCAAACATAGATGACCTGTTAGGTGCATCCTCCTCCAAAGCTGGTCGTAACCTGAAAAGGTTGCGCACCGAAGCAACCACTGAATTCTTTTCAAAGGTCAAAGAACGCTTTCCAAAGTAAGATGTAATACATAGTGAACAATCTGGTTGAAAAGCGAGAGCTATCTCTTCATCATTCGTGGCAAAAAACCTAATAGAAAAACTAAATATAGGACTTGGCTATAAGGCCTATAATATATCTAGCGGTGATCTGCTGCTTGAACTACAAAACAAAACAGGAAGCAATGTGAAGCACACCCCCCCACTAAACTCATATCCATCGGAAATATCCTTATCACAGTCAGCCCACATATATCTATGAGTACCGTTCGAGGTGTTGTCTCTGATGACGACCTCCTGGGCCTAACTGACAATGAGCTCCTTGACGGATGAAAAGAGAAAATGTTATAAACGTTCATATAATAAATATCAGACGGGACAGTACAGAAATGCCAACAAAACACGTTATACTTACATTTGAGTCTAATGAACTGCGAGAAAACATTGAAACAGGCTACACTAAACTCTGAGTGCAGCCATACGTACCGAACCTGCGAAGGTGCTTCAAGTGTCAATGGTATGATCGTAGCTCCTTTGCTTGCCGAGGGCAATCCATATGAGCCAAATGTGCATCAAAAAACTACATTTCGGATAAATGCGATTCTTCATCTCACTGTGCAAACTGTGGTGGTGACCACACAGTATACTTCCGATCGTGTCTAGCACGGAAGAAGAAAGAAACAAAATTACAATAAAAGTGATGGAAAACATCTCCTTCAGGGAGGCTAGGAGGAGGTGCTCATTGTTCTGGGGCAAAACCTACGCTGATGTGGCGCGTCAAGGGGGCAGCGCCACACCAGCCTCCGCCACTTGCCCTGCCCGCGCAGTGTGAGCCGATGGCTGTGGCGGCTGCCCCCAAGACGGCAGTAGTTAAGGCTTCTCCGCTAACTCGTGAACAGGAACCGGCGACTTCAGCGCCATTGGTTCCCAAGGACTTGTTACACCAGGTAAGGCCCCAAACTCGACCTAAACACCCGCACGTGCAGTCTTGCAGTGCCTTTCAGGAGGCTATGGAAACAACACCGGTATCTCTGGTGCCATAACGCCGGCGCGGTTCGCTGGACCGTGCCACGAAAACGAAAAAAGCCAATAACAGGGCCAGACTGTGGTCCTGCCGCTTGAACCCTAAAATACACTAAACCATTAAAATACACATAGCGCCATTCTATGCTCATCATGCAGACACAAATATTGCAGTGGAACATTTCAGGGCTTCTTCCAAAGCTCGGTGATCTACAAGAACTGCTCGAATAACTCAATCAACAAGTGCTGTGTGTACAAGAGACCCACTTGAAAGCGAAACACACAAACTTTCTACGAAATTACGTCATTTTTCGAAGGGACCGAGATGATGCAATGACATGATCAGGTGGCGAGGCCATTATAGTTAATTAAGGCGTTGTATGTACACACCTACCACTACGAACATCTCTTGAGGCAGTAGCTGTTCGAGCAGTTTTTTAAAACAAACTCCTCGCCATCTGATCCTTTTACATACCTCCACAGTACCGCCTCGAGAAACTTGATTTCGTGTCCTTAATAGATGAACTGCCAGAACCTTAATTGATCCTTGGTGACCTGAACGCGCTTAGCAGTCTATAGGGCGACTCTCGCTGCGATGCACGAGGTCACCTAATCAAACGGTTTTTGTTCTCTTCCGGTGCATGTCTGTTGAGTAGGAAAGAACCAACGTACTACTCTCTCGCAAACCATACGTACTCGGCCATAGAACTCAGCATTGCATCTGTAACGCTTATTTTCCAACCTAATTGGAAAGTTATTGTGAATCCCTGCGGAAGAGACAATTTTCCAATAGCTCTGTTCGTACCAAAATGGAATGAATGTTCCCTACAGGTTCCTAAGGGGCAGATTGAGGAAGAAGATACACTTTTATATTGTAGTGACTTCTGTGCCTTAAGCTTCAATGCAGCTGTCTACTGCTTCACGAAATTTTGGATTGATGCTGCCACAAAATGTATTCCACAAAGTGGATTTTCCGCAAAACGACGCGTGCCTTGGTGAAACATTGATTGTCGAAATGCTCAAAAAAAAAACCGAAATAAAGCATAGAGGTTGGTTTGAAACTCAATGACAGCCGAGAACCTTGACAATTTTAAGAACATAAAATTCCAGTGCATAAGAACGCGTAGACAGGCGAAAAGGGAAAGCTGGCATACGTTTTCATCCGGAATTAATTCATATACACAAGGGGCCACAGTCTGGAACATGGTTGAAAGGGTAGCATGATGGCAATCTCATCCACTTCCTCTAGTAAACACACAAGGCGGCAGCTTGAAATACCAGGCGAACACCCTCTGCGTACACATCGAGCAGATATCCAGCTTTTCCCACTACACCACATTCTTTCAATGGTACAAAACAATAATTGAAAAACAGTGTCTCGAGCGCCACTCTGCAAAACACGAAGAATGCGACGAACCATTTGTGTTAGCTGAGCTAGAGGCGTCGATAAACTGCTGCAACAACTCATCCCCAGGCCTGGACTCTGTAGTATATGAAATGCTAAAACATTTGCCCTCTAAAACTCAGAAAACCTTCCTCTCCCTGCATAATGCTATTTCGTTTTTTTGACAGATCCCATCAGTCTGGAAACAAACCATTCTTAATACAATTCTAAAACAAGGCAAGGATCCATCCTCCGTTACCAGCTACAGGCCGATCGCTAACAAATTGTCTTTGCAAACATTTCGGAAAGACGAATAACCGCCAGAACTTACATTATCTAAAATCAAACAATTTGCTCAATCCACACCAGTGCGGATTTCGTAAGAGTAGATTCACCAAGTACCACGTGCTTCGCATCGCGGTACAAATCCGCGATGCTTTCGTTTAAACAGTTCTTTCTTTCAGTATTCTTAGATAGGGAAATGGCATAGGACATGACATGGAGTTTTGGCACACTGCGAGACCTCTTATATCTAGGTGTCGGAGGTAAAAGGCTGTACATAATAAAAACTTATTTGTCAAACCGCCGTTTCCGTTTCCTAGTGAGGAATGTCGTGTCACGAACTTTTGTACAGGAGACTGGAGTGCCGCAAGGTGGTGTATTGAGTTGACCACTTTTTTTGTAAAACTGAATACCCTGCATTCCTACATTCCACATAATATGTTGTATTTACATATGTCGAGTACGTTCAGATCGGTTTTAAATCCCGCAATCTCGCACTCTGTGAGCCGTAGCTTCAGCTTAGTTTGAATAAGGTTACCAAATGGGCAGACAAAAATAGTTTCACCCTCAACCCGCACAAAAGCACATGCGTATTATTTTCAAAGAAAGACTCCATCACGATCCGATCATTCAACATCACGGCCAGAGACTAGCGTCAAAATAAAACACAAGTTCTTAGGCATAGTTTTAGACTCGAAATTGACAGTCATGCACCATATAAAAAATCTCAAAAATAAATGCCTGAATGTTATGAATTTATTAAAGGTCTTGTCACAGACACCGTGTGGCACTGATAGAGAATGTTTCATGAATATTTATAGACGCCTCTTACGCACGCGCTTAGATTATGGGGCGATCATCTATCAGTTTGCCCCACCAAGCACTTTGAAAATGCTTGACCTGGTTCATCACTCAGGTATCCGGCTCTCTACTGCTCGATTTTGCAATAGTCCTGTAGAGAGCCTGTACGTAGAATCGAACGAGTTGTTGCAACTTCAGTGATCCTACATGTCCTTGCTGTATTATTTTAAAGTGAATGCAAAAAAATAACACTCTAAATATTCGACCAATAATGATACGTCGAGTTCGGTACTGATTCAAAACCGGCCTTCGTTGCGACAATCCTACAAGCTTCGTGTGACAGGCCTTGCTCAGGAAACCAGTGTACCACTTGAACAC